>JAJQKT010000001.1:0-32500 GCA_030512225.1 Rauvolfia tetraphylla
GCCATTTGCATGTTTCCAACTCTGCGAGAATTTCGCCACTTAATTCCTCCCCTTTCCTCCAAACTACACCTTTTACCAAAGACAATGCGGACATTCTCACAAAAATCGAAATTCATCCACAACCATACTTCCCGATGGGACAAACCACACCAACCAATCTGCAGAAACTGCTTCAATCGCAATCGAAAATGCTTGTTGCTCGGAACAAGATCTTATCTCGGATAGATCGAGAAAGTTACCGTAAACTCCTGTCTTGCTCACTGTTGAAATTAAAGTAGATTCTCAAGTGCAAGATCCGGGAAGCTACTAAGAGGCTAATCGTCAATATGGAGCAAAGATTAAAACAAGTTCTTATGACTTGCCTATGCACGGGTAAATCTGCTCGAGGTCATTCGTCAAAAACAGAGAAGAGGTAGCTGATCTTGAAGGATACATTGCTTATCTCAAATCACAAAGCTGAGTCAACTCCTTACTCTCCTCCACCACCAGACTACTACATTACCCTCAGCCTCTCTTCAGTTCTTTCCACCTTTCACAAACCCTTTTCAACCACCATCTAAAACTCAGTACTACGCTTTCGAACCATGGGATATGAAAGGTCCAAACCATCTCCAAGTACTTTTCAATGTCTGCTCAATGGCTAAAAGCCAAACAAGCACTAAAGACAACCATCGTCATCCGCCCTCCTCCCGGAAGTCCACAAGCAAGCTATGATTCGTAACCCCATTGACTACTCTTCTTCGAAGGCTACCATATCTCGGCACATCCCTCATATTGGTGTTGTCCAAGAACAAACTCCGTCTCGAGACTCAGATACTCTTCCCCAACTGAATCTGAATTCACTTCGCTGTAGACACGGCCTCACGAATCGGACTCTCTACACACATCTTCCTCGGATGAATTTGAGATTCCACAGATAAACATGGCTCGTGAAGAAGAAGAGCTCGAAGTGACATCGAGCTACTCCCTATAGTTGATGAACCGAATCATCTCACACATCCAAGAAGCTCACAAGTTCAGAACCTTCACATTCCAATTGGATGACATACCTCCAAACAAATGGGCGATAAGGCTTCAAGAGTTCCATGCTTGGATGACCACAAGAGAACTCACTCTGGAATTACAAGAGAGAGAATATTCTTCATGAATTCACCTCCCGCATTCACCGCACATTGAAGCACTGGTTTACAACTCTCAATTATGTTGAGAGAACTCAATTCTTAAACTCTTCAATTGATCAAGCTGCTTCAGTTACTATATTCATCGCTTTTCTTGGTGAACTTTCGATTCGATCTTGAATTAAAACGAAAAAGAATTCTTCCAAATGAAGTGTTATTCTTTCCAAAGGTCGGATTTAGATAAACATTTGCAACGCATGACTCAATTATTCTATCTACTTGGTGCAGATGTAAGTTTGAAGCAAGCCTTCCCAGTTCAATCCTCGGGCCTTAGCTCAAGGAGCTGATGTTTACATAAGACGAAAATACCAATCCATCCTTGGTATGACTCTCCCGGCCAAATCCGAGCAAGCCATTCTCCAAAGCCTTGAAGATACGTGCCCTACAAACGACAAGTTATCAAGCAGATGATCTCAAAGGTGATAAAGAGATTGACCAAGTATGCGAGACGGTCGATTCGATCATTAAATCATCGCCGCAATAAGTCGTCACTCGCAAGAAATCATCCAAGAAAAAGAAGTTCTCCAAGATCCATACTACGGATGTGAAGATCTTCAAAAGAAAAAGTGGAGATACTTTAGAAGAAAACACTCATCTTCCGAAGCTCCGAAGCAAGTCGGACTATTGCTATGTCTGCAAACAAAAGGAGCCATTATGCCAAACAATGTCCTCGAAGAAAAAAGACGAACCTCATTTCGCAGTTGAGCAAAGTCACCTGTCTATGATGACAATGATCTTGAATCTCTTTTCTCGAACAAGATGAATTGGATGAACATACTCTTTGCAATTGAAGAAGAAGAAATTCCTCCGTCATATCACATTGCGGGAATCGGTTGAACAAACTCGTTCGAAACTATTCCTCCAGAACTCCGATCCAATACTTCGAAAAACCTTCTGCTCCGATTCTTGCTATTCAACCTCCTAAAAACACATCCTCAAAGCCCCCTGTTCAAATCGAACCTCCAAGTATGATAAGCCCATTTCCCCTGCCATAGCCCTTTTTTGATACTGAGGGAGTCGCAGTATCCATGATGAACCCATCTGTTCTACCCCCCAAAACCGGATACAACACAAGAAGGAATTCATAATCGCTGATGGTAAAAACATTCTACACATCCCTTAATTACTAAACACCCCATTACCATCCAGATTCTTTCCCAAAATGTGAAGTTCGTTTACATTTGATTGGTTGTGCTTAAACCGACAAAGACCTTTCTAGTTGGTTTTGACATATATAGTAAACTTCACGAAAGTTCCAAATTCTTCCCAATGGTATTCGTTTTGGTAAGCAGTTCGAGAATACGGCACTTATCCCAAGACTTTACAAGTCGCTCCTAATCATCACCTTTGAGATTCATAAACTTATTGTTTTCCAATCTTGTGCCGAATCCCATACTGTAAATTCCTCACCAAATGTTCTTCATCCATTATGGCAAAATCCTCGGTTCTTCATTAAACTCCCATTCAAGAAAAATGAGGATATCAATCCCACCAAAGCTAGTCATTCTGGCATGAACCCTGACCACCTCCAGTTAGCCACCAAAGAATGCCTTGACCTCCCTTCGACTCGATCTCATTGAACCAGACAGATTCCCAATAGTCTTGTGAAGCATTCTATGTTGATAAAGCGGAGTCGAACAAGCTCGTGGGAAAAATGAGACTGTAATTAATTATCGCACTCTCTCAATCATTTTACAAGATGACAAATTTCCATTACCACACAAGCACACACTGCTGTTATCACAGCTTTACGTGTGCAAAATGGTTTTCCAAATTTGATTTGAAAATGCGTTTTGGCAATTAGGCATTCATCTGTATGAACGTCCCTAAAACAGGCTTTTGCATACCTAACTCAAACGATTTCGAGTGGAAAGTAATGCCTTTTAGATTAAAACCCGCACCATCTTTATTTCAAAAAAGCCATGGTCAAGATTTTTGAACCACTATTATGCACTCTGCTTTGGTTTATATTGATGACATCCTACTTTTCGAGTTCTTCAAAGGATGAACATATAAACTCATTACGCTAATTTGCTCAAATTGTTAAAAACTATGGCGTAATGCTTTCAAAAGAAAATGATCTTGGCAGACACAGAAATTACTTTCCTAGGAATGCATTTTAGTGCGAGTACATACTTTCCCGGACATCACATCTCTAAGAATTGCGAAGTTTCTGCAGTCTAATCTTACAGTAAACAAGTCCAGTGAGTTTCTTAGTGTAGTCAACTATGTTCGAGACTTTCTCCCACGGAGCCTCAGAACATATTCATCCTCTCACCAAGATGCCGAAAGAATCCATCCTCTTGGACACCCCGTCATGGAACTCAAGCCGTAGCTGCTCTCGAAAAAGAACAAGTATCTCGAGATACAAAAAGCTGCATTGCTAACTACTGGTCAAAAGATACTTGATGATGCAGGGCCGATAAATATTGAGTGTCTGTTTTACTTGGAGAAATCAATGGAACCGAGACATTTATGTGGATTTGCAAGTGGAAGATTCAGACCGGCAGAAATACATTATCATTCCACCTTCAAAGAAATCCTTGTCTGTCAAAAATGGGATAAAGAAATTGGCTTTTATCTCATGGGTCAAAGGTTCTTAGTTGAAACCGATATGAGTTCATTTCCTAAGATGTTCTGCAGATTCAAGAAGAAGCAAGTCCCAAATCCTCAAGCGCTCGGATGGTCAACATGGTTTTTGCATAATATTCGCTTTGAGGTCAAACATATCAAAAAGGTAAATCTAATGTGAAGTGGCTGATTTCCTTTTCCCGACCTGAATCTTTGCCACCAAACCCATGATAGCTATGATCCGACCCGCTAATCCCGATCATCTCGGACCACCGATTGTCCCTCACCTTTTCCTCCAGATTATCCGAGTTCCCATGTTACGTTGACTCAATGATCCAAAAGAGAAATTTTATGAGTTACAAATCTTTAGAGAATTTGGAGGATCCATCCTTAAACCATCCCGGGAGTCAATCCATACTTCCTTTGATCGAGGTTTTCATTCTTCGACATGATGATTTCCCTACTCCGATAGAAATGGTTCTTTTGGTATCTCTACAAGAAAGTATCATATTCTCATTGAAATCAATTAGTGAGCATTTCTTAAAGGTTTTACCCCCAAGTCTCTTTGAATTTTTAACCTGGTTTAAACCTTTAGAAGAATGGAAGAATATCTTTCTTACCTTCCCAAAACATTTCCTTCTTTTTGATATTCATCGACCATCACTTCCGACTTCACGAGTCCACCCATACTCTACATACTATCAGAGTTAATTCCATTACTATTCCTGATCTCCCCACAAATATTCACGAGGCCCAAAAATACATCTTTGTTGAAAATAAGATAATGCCTCAAGAAAATTTGGCATCGGTGATATGGTTCTTGGAACTACTCTGCAACCATCCTCACGAGATAAATATCAAGATAGCGCATGCACTGTACCTCCAACACCGCCCGATTCCGCCGATTCATGAAACACCTTTTGACTACTTTAACCTTTGACCCAAATTGACTCTTCTCGACTCATCACATAGATTTAACTTTCCACGCCTAGGTCTCTAGTAATATTGCACTGGACCACTTGCGACACCTCTGCTCGAAAAGATGCTCTCAAAAGGAAGAAGAAAAAAGCAAAGGCACGTGCTCTGCATCGAGGACATCATTATTGGCGCAGTATCACGACCTCGGCTCCACTGCGATAGTGATGTTTCACACCGACTACTTCGAGAGGAATACAGATTGTGAAGACCTTTATATTTAAGTGCTCTGCATCATATTGTTGTCTTTATTGTCAAAGTGTACTATTGTTTGTTTCTAGGCGATTAAAGCTAATAGTGTGCGATGTGGCGTAGCCATGACTTCATCTGCTATCCTTATGTAGCAGTGATGTCACAGCTCAATAATTAGAGCCTTCTAGACTTTTCTCTAGAGCTCTATATAAAGAGCCCTCTTTGTATTGAGGAGGAGACTAAGTTTCCCAGTAATAATATCCTTTGTGTTTTACAAACATGTCTCTCTAAGTTTTCCTATACTTTCTTCTCTGCTTCCATTTACGATGTTGGCTTTAGCTTAGATCCCTTGTTCAGGTGATACTTAGAAATTGTTAGTATTCCTCCTTGAATGATGGATTTCATTCTTGCTTGGATTGTTGAAAGATAAGAGGGCAAGAGGATCCTTTGAGAGCCCACGAGATCAGCCGTCGTGTTGATCCAAGTCATACCTTCTTAGAGTCAGTCCAGGTTTGGATTTTGAAGTTATTCTCTTTCGAATACTTTCAGTTTCTGGGTCATCACTATATATGGGTCATCACTATCCTTGCTGACTGTTTATCATCTATCTTGGTAGATTGAACAGGTCAGCCCTGTCTATGATGACAAAGTTGGGACATTGTTTTATAAGTGAGTTATACTCACATGAAAGAATTGAGAATGCATATATAAACGGTAGAAGCCTCAAGACTAGAAAGGAGAGAGAGATAAAAGTTTTTTGATGCTAGTGAAACCAACTTTGGAGAATCATACCAATGAGGAAGAAATGATTCAAGATGACCAACCTAGTGGTGACCAAGAGCTCCCAAAGAACTTAAGATATCCAAGAGGCCACCCTAAGGAGCAAATCTTTGGTGATATCTTCCAAGGAGTAAAAATAAGGCGGTATTTTATCAATAACTTTATTCTCTTATTGCATATGAGCCTAAAAGTATTGATGATGCCTTGTGTGATGATTTTTGGATTATTGCTATGCAAGAGGAATTAAATAAGTTTGGATACAAAATTTTGGATATTCCTAAATCTCATGATCATTCCATTATTGGAACTAAATGGTTTTTAGAAATAAACTTATTGAATCCGTAGAAGTTGTTAGAAACAAGGTTAGACTTGTTGCCTAATGATTCAATCAAGAAGAGGGAATTGATTATGATGAATGCTTTTGACTTGTACTTGCTTTAAGTTATTTCAAATGAACGTCAAAAGGACTTTTTTAAATGGTTTTATTGAGGAAGTGGTTTATGTGGAACAATCACCCGGTTTTGCTCATGAAAATTTTCCTAATCATATTTTCAAACTATACTAAGTTTTGAATGGTTTAAAACCAGCTTTTACAATTTAGTGTGAAAGGTTGAGTAGTTTTCTTCTTTCAAAAGAATTTTCAAGAGGAAAGGTTAACACTACTATTTTCATAAAAAAAAACTCTTGTAACAATGATCTATAAGTTGTCCAAATATATGATACAATTTTAGGTGTTTCTAATACTTCACTTTGTGATGTGTTTTCCAAGTTAATGAAAAGTAAATTTGAAATGAGCACGATAGGAAAACTCAATTTCTTTCTTGGCCCACAAATCAAGCAAACCAAGGATGGCACTTTCATGAATCAAGTTAAGGTATAAGCACTTCCATAAGTTTATCAACCATGCTTGACAAGAATAAAAAGGTGCTTGTGTGCCGATTTCATCTTGTCCTATAGAATCTCATTTGATTGTTGTTAAACACATTCTCTATTACCTTATTAATACTCTAAGTGATTATGATCTATGTTTCAAATATGTGGCTATGTTATGTGATAATACTAATGCAACAAATTTGACAATCATATTATTCAACAAACTAGGACAAAGCATATAGAGATCAAACTTCAACTCATTAGAGATCATTCTACTAAGGGTAATATTTGTTTAAAGCATATTTGCACTAACGAACAAATTAATGATATTCTTACTATGCCATTAGCCGAAGAAAGGTTTAACCAATCTTAGAAGAAGCTTAGAAATTAAAAAAAAAATCAATGACTAATGAGTGTATTCAAGTGTTGTAGCTCCAAGTGAGGACAAAGAAGCCTAGCATGAGAAAAGGAAAGGGAAAAGCCAAAGATAGAGAAGGAGGACTAGTAACCAACGAACCAAGGAAGGTTTATGTTTCTCAAATCATGTCATGGCTGGATAGATTTGTCACAGATGGAGGCTACTACTGAATTTGATGATTGGACAAAAAGGAACCATAAGACAAATCCAAGCCATAAGGTGGATGTCATCAAACTATCCGAAATGGGTAATATACTCTCATTTTTTAAATTATATGAGCTGGGCTAGTTTGCTTGTGTTTGATGAATGCTATTACCTTATTTAGTTTATGGAGTTTAAGCAAATAATAAGGAAGAAAGAGTTGAGTGAGTTGGTAATAAAGCTATTTAGTGGTATTTTTCAAGAATATCACAAGTTGATTTTTGAGATTGATCATGCATTGATCAATAGAATTTGTGATGTTGAGGATGTTGGGTTTAGGCATTATTCTTCTGAGGGACATTGTTTTATAAGCGAGTTATACTCACATGAAAGAATTGAGAATGCCTATATAAATGGTAGAAGCCTCAAGACTAGAAAGGAGAGAGAGATAAAAGTTTTTTGATGCTAGTGAAACCAACTTTGGAGAATCATACCAATGAGGAAGAAATGATTCAAGATGACCAACCTAGTGGTGACCAAGAGCTCCCAAAGAACTTAAGATATCCAAGAGGCCACCCTAAGGAGCAAATCTTTGGTGATATCTTCCAAGGAGTAAAAATAAGGCGGTATTTTATCAATAACTTTATTCTCTTATTGCATATGAGCCTAAAAGTATTGATGATGCCTTGTGTGATGATTTTTGGATTATTGCTATGCAAGAGGAATTAAATAAGTTTGGATACAAAATTTTGGATATTCCTAAATCTCATGATCATTCCATTATTGGAACTAAATGGTTTTTAGAAATAAACTTATTGAATCCGTAGAAGTTGTTAGAAACAAGGTTAGACTTGTTGCCTAATGATTCAATCAAGAAGAGGGAATTGATTATGATGAAACTCTTGTTCCGAATGCTTTTGACTTGTACTTGCTTTAAGTTATTTCAAATGAACGTCAAAAGGACTTTTTTAAATGGTTTTATTGAGGAAGTGGTTTATGTGGAACAATCACCCGGTTTTGCTCATGAAAATTTTCCTAATCATATTTTCAAACTATACTAAGTTTTGAATGGTTTAAAACCAGCTTTTACAATTTAGTGTGAAAGGTTGAGTAGTTTTCTTCTTTCAAAAGAATTTTCAAGAGGAAAGGTTAACACTACTATTTTCATAAAAAAAAACTCTTGTAACAATGATCTATAAGTTGTCCAAATATATGATACAATTTTAGGTGTTTCTAATACTTCACTTTGTGATGTGTTTTCCAAGTTAATGAAAAGTAAATTTGAAATGAGCACGATAGGAAAACTCAATTTCTTTCTTAGCCCACAAATCAAGCAAACCAAGGATGGCACTTTCATGAATCAAGTTAAGGTATAAGCACTTCCATAAGTTTATCAACCATGCTTGACAAGAATAAAAAAGGTGCTTGTGTGCCAGATTTCATCTTGTCCTATAGAATCTCATTTGATTGTTGTTAAACACATTCTCTATTACCTTATTAATACTCTAAGTGATTATGATCTATGTTTCAAATATGTGGCTATGTTATGTGATAATACTAATGCAACAAATTTGACAATCATATTATTCAACAAATTAGGACAAAGCATATAGAGATCAAACTTCATCTCATTAGAGATCATTCTACTAAGGGTAATATTTGTTTAAAGCATATTTGCACTAACGAACAAATTAATGATATTCTTACTATGCCATTAGCCGAAGAAAGGTTTAACCAATCTTAGAAGAAGCTTAGAAATTTAAAAAAAAATCAATGACTAATGAGTGTATTCAAGTGTTGTAGCTCCAAGTGAGGACAAAGAAGCCTAGCATGAGAAAAGGAAAGGGAAAAGCCAAAGATAGAGAAGGAGGACTAGTAACCAACGAACCAAGGAAGGTTTATGTTTCTCAAATCATGTCATGGCTGGATAGATTTGTCACAGTGGAGGCTACTACTGAATTTGATGATTGGACAAAAAGGAACCATAAGACAAATCCAAGCCATAAGGTGGATGTCATCAAACTATCCGAAATGGGTAATATACTCTCATTTTTTAAATTATATGAGCTGGGCTAGTTTGCTTGTGTTTGATGAATGCTATTACCTTATTTAGTTTATGGAGTTTAAGCAAATAATAAGGAAGAAAGAGTTGAGTGAGTTGGTAATAAAGCTATTTAGTGGTATTTTTCAAGAATATCACAAGTTGATTTTTGAGATTGATCATGCATTGATCAATAGAATTTGTGATGTTGAGGATGTTGGGTTTAGGCATTATTCTTCTGAGGGACATTGTTTTATAAGCGAGTTATACTCACATGAAAGAATTGAGAATGCCTATATAAACGGTAGAAGCCTCAAGACTAGAAAGGAGAGAGAGATAAAAGTTTTTTGATGCTAGTGAAACCAACTTTGGAGAATCATACCAATGAGGAAGAAATGATTCAAGATGACCAACCTAGTGGTGACCAAGAGCTCCCAAAGAACTTAAGATATCCAAGAGGCCACCCTAAGGAGCAAATCTTTGGTGATATCTTCCAAGGAGTAAAAATAAGGCGGTATTTTATCAATAACTTTATTCTCTTATTGCATATGAGCCTAAAAGTATTGATGATGCCTTGTGTGATGATTTTTGGATTATTGCTATGCAAGAGGAATTAAATAAGTTTGGATACAAAATTTTGGATATTCCTAAATCTCATGATCATTCCATTATTGGAACTAAATGGTTTTTAGAAATAAACTTATTGAATCCGTAGAAGTTGTTAGAAACAAGGTTAGACTTGTTGCCTAATGATTCAATCAAGAAGAGGGAATTGATTATGATGAAACTCTTGTTCCGAATGCTTTTGACTTGTACTTGCTTTAAGTTATTTCAAATGAATGTCAAAAGGACTTTTTTAAATGGTTTTATTGAGGAAGTGGTTTATGTGGAACAATCACCCGGTTTTGCTCATGAAAATTTTCCTAATCATATTTTCAAACTATACTAAGTTTTGAATGGTTTAAAACCAGCTTTTACAATTTAGTGTGAAAGGTTGAGTAGTTTTCTTCTTTCAAAAGAATTTTCAAGAGGAAAGGTTAACACTACTATTTTCATAAAAAAAAACTCTTGTAACAATGATCTATAAGTTGTCCAAATATATGATACAATTTTAGGTGTTTCTAATACTTCACTTTGTGATGTGTTTTCCAAGTTAATGAAAAGTAAATTTGAAATGAGCACGATAGGAAAACTCAATTTCTTTCTTGGCCCACAAATCAAGCAAACCAAGGATGGCACTTTCATGAATCAAGTTAAGGTATAAGCACTTCCATAAGTTTATCAACCATGCTTGACAAGAATAAAAAGGTGCTTGTGTGCCGATTTCATCTTGTCCTATAGAATCTCATTTGATTGTTGTTAAACACATTCTCTATTACCTTATTAATACTCTAAGTGATTATGATCTATGTTTCAAATATGTGGCTATGTTATGTGATAATACTAATGCAACAAATTTGACAATCATATTATTCAACAAATTAGGACAAAGCATATAGAGATCAAACTTCATCTCATTAGAGATCATTCTACTAAGGGTAATATTTGTTTAAAGCATATTTGCACTAACGAACAAATTAATGATATTCTTACTATGCCATTAGCCGAAGAAAGGTTTAACCAATCTTAGAAGAAGCTTAGAAATTAAAAAAAAAAATCAATGACTAATGAGTGTATTCAAGTGTTGTAGCTCCAAGTGAGGACAAAGAAGCCTAGCATGAGAAAAGGAAAGGGAAAAGCCAAAGATAGAGAAGGAGGACTAGTAACCAACGAACCAAGGAAGGTTTATGTTTCTCAAATCATGTCATGGCTGGATAGATTTGTCACGATGGAGGCTACTACTGAATTTGATGATTGGACAAAAAGGAACCATAAGACAAATCCAAGCCATAAGGTGGATGTCATCAAACTATCCGAAATGGGTAATATACTCTCATTTTTTAAATTATATGAGCTGGGCTAGTTTGCTTGTGTTTGATGAATGCTATTACCTTATTTAGTTTATGGAGTTTAAGCAAATAATAAGGAAGAAAGAGTTGAGTGAGTTGGTAATAAAGCTATTTAGTGGTATTTTTCAAGAATATCACAAGTTGATTTTTGAGATTGATCATGCATTGATCAATAGAATTTGTGATGTTGAGGATGTTGGGTTTAGGCATTATTCTTCCGAGGGACATTGTTTTATAAGCGAGTTATACTCACATGAAAGAATTGAGAATGCCTATATAAATGGTAGAAGCCTCAAGACTAGAAAGGAGAGAGAGATAAAAGTTTTTTGATGCTAGTGAAACCAACTTTGGAGAATCATACCAATGAGGAAGAAATGATTCAAGATGACCAACCTAGTGGTGACCAAGAGCTCCCAAAGAACTTAAGATATCCAAGAGGCCACCCTAAGGAGCAAATCTTTGGTGATATCTTCCAAGGAGTAAAAAATAAGGCGGTATTTTATCAATAACTTTATTCTCTTATTGCATATGAGCCTAAAAGTATTGATGATGCCTTGTGTGATGATTTTTGGATTATTGCTATGCAAGAGGAATTAAATAAGTTTGGATACAAAATTTTGGATATTCCTAAATCTCATGATCATTCCATTATTGGAACTAAATGGTTTTTAGAAATAAACTTATTGAATCCGTAGAAGTTGTTAGAAACAAGGTTAGACTTGTTGCCTAATGATTCAATCAAGAAGAGGGAATTGATTATGATGAAACTCTTGTTCCGAATGCTTTTGACTTGTACTTGCTTTAAGTTATTTCAAATGAACGTCAAAAGGACTTTTTTAAATGGTTTTATTGAGGAAGTGGTTTATGTGGAACAATCACCCGGTTTTGCTCATGAAAATTTTCCTAATCATATTTTCAAACTATACTAAGTTTTGAATGGTTTAAAACCAGCTTTTACAATTTAGTGTGAAAGGTTGAGTAGTTTTCTTCTTTCAAAAGAATTTTCAAGAGGAAAGGTTAACACTACTATTTTCATAAAAAAAAACTCTTGTAACAATGATCTATAAGTTGTCCAAATATATGATACAATTTTAGGTGTTTCTAATACTTCACTTTGTGATGTGTTTTCCAAGTTAATGAAAAGTAAATTTGAAATGAGCACGATAGGAAAACTCAATTTCTTTCTTGGCCCACAAATCAAGCAAACCAAGGATGGCACTTTCATGAATCAAGTTAAGGTATAAGCACTTCCATAAGTTTATCAACCATGCTTGACAAGAATAAAAAGGTGCTTGTGTGCCAGATTTCATCTTGTCCTATAGAATCTCATTTGATTGTTGTTAAACACATTCTCTATTACCTTATTAATACTCTAAGTGATTATGATCTATGTTTCAAATATGTGGCTATGTTATGTGATAATACTAATGCAACAAATTTGACAATCATATTATTCAACAAACTAGGACAAAGCATATAGAGATCAAACTTCAACTCATTAGAGATCATTCTACTAAGGGTAATATTTGTTTAAAGCATATTTGCACTAACGAACAAATTAATGATATTCTTACTATGCCATTAGCCGAAGAAAGGTTTAACCAATCTTAGAAGAAGCTTAGAAATTAAAAAAAAATCAATGACTAATGAGTGTATTCAAGTGTTGTAGCTCCAAGTGAGGACAAAGAAGCCTAGCATGAGAAAAGGAAAGGGAAAAGCCTAGCATGAGTGTATTCAAGTGTTGTAGCTTCTGGAAGATGAGTGTTTTCTTCTAAAGTATCTCCACTTTTTCTTTGAAGATCTTCTGTCTGTAGTATGGATCTTGGAGAACTTCTTTTTCTTGGATGATTTCTTGCAGGACTGACTTATTGCAAAGCATGATTTAATGATCGGATCCGAACGTCTCGCATACTTGGTCAATCTCTTTATCACCTTTGAGATACTGCTTGATAACTTGTCGTTTGTGGCACAGATCTTCAAGGCTTTGGAGAATGGCTTGTCGGATTTGGCCAGGAGTCATACCAAGGATGGATTGGTATTTCTGTCTTATGTAAACATCAGCTCTTTGAGCTAAGGCCTGAGGGATTGAACTGAGGAAGGCTTGCTTCAAACTTACATCTGCACCAAGTAGATAGAATAATTGAGTCATGCGTTGCAAATGTTTATCTAAATCTGACCTTTGGAAAGAATAACACTTCATTTTCCAGAAGCTCCAGAAGCAAGTCAGACTATTGCTATGTCTGCAAACAAAAGGGCCATTATGCCAAACAATGTCCTCAGAAGAAAAAGAGACAGAACCTCATTTCTCAGATTGAACAGTCAGCCATCGTCTATGATGACAATGATCTTGAATCTCTCTTTTTCGAACAAGATGAATTGGATGAACATACTCTCTTTGTAATTGAAGAAGAAGAAATTCCTCTGTCATATCACATTGCGAAATCGGTTGAACAAACTCGTTTCGAAACTATTCCTCCGTAACTCGATCCAATACTTCCGAAAAAACCTTACTGTCGATTCTTGCTATTCAACCTCCTAAAAACACATCCTCAAGCCCCTGTTCAAATCCGAACCTCCAAGTATGATAAGCCCATTCTCGCCATAGCCTTTTTTTGATACAGGGAGCTGCAGTATCCATGATGAACCCATCTGTTCTACCCCCCTAAACTGGATACAACACAAGAAGGAATTCATAACTCGCGATGGTAAAACATTCTACACATCCTCAATTACTAAACACCCCATTACCATCCAGTTCTTCCCAAAATGTGAAGTTCGTTTACATTTGATTGGTTGTGCTAAAACTGACAAAGACCTTCTAGTTGGTTTTGACATATACAGTAAACTTCACAGGTTCCAAATTCTTCCCAATGGTATTCGTTTTGGTAAACGGTTCGAGAGAATACGGCACTATCCCAAGACTTTACCAAATCACTCCTAATCACATCACTTTGAGATTCATAAACTTATTGTTTTCCAATCTTGTGCCGAATCCCATACAGAATTCCTCACCAAATGTTCTCATCCATTATGGCAAAATCCTCAGTTCTTCATTAAACTCCCAGTCAAGAAAAATGAGGATATCAATCCCACCAAAGCTAGTCATTCTGGCATGAACCACGACCACCTCCAGATTAGCCACCAAAGAATGCCTTGACCTCCTTCGCTCGATCTCATTGAACCAGCGATTCCCAATGGTCTTGTGAAGCATTCTATGTTGATAAACGAGCTGAACAAGCTCGTGGGAAAATGAGACTCAGTAATTAATTATCACTCTCTCAATCATTTTTTACAAGATGACAAATTTCCATTACCACACAAGCACACACTGTTATCACTGACTTTACAGTGCAAAATGGTTTTCCAAATTTGATTTGAAATGCGGGTTTTTGGCAATTAGGCATTCATCCCTGTTGAACGTCCTAAAAGCAGCTTTTGCATACCTAACCAGAGCATTTCCAGTGGAAAGTAATGCCTTTTTGGATTAAAACCCGCATCATCTTTATTTCAAAAAGCCATGGTCAAGATTTTTGAACCACTATTGCACTCTGCCTGGTTTATATTGATGACATCCTACTTTTCAGTTCTTCAAAGGATGAACATATAAACTCTATTACGCTAATTTGCTCAAATTGTTAAAAACTATAGCGTAATGCTTTACGAAAAGAAAATGATCTTGGCAGCGACAGAAATTACTTTCCTAGGAATGCATTTTAGTGCAGTACATACTCTCCAGGACATCACATCTCTCGAAGAATTACGAAGTTTCTGAGTCTAATCTTTACACGTAAAACAAGTCCAACAGCTTTCTTGGTGTAGTCAACTATGTTCGAGACTTTCTCCCCAGAGCCTCCGAACATATTCATCCTCTCACTAAGATGCTCAGAAAGAATCCATCCTCTTGGACACCTGTACAGACTCAAGCCGTAGCTGCTCTCAAAGAACAAGTATCTCAGATACAAAAACTGCATTTGCCAACTACTGGTCAAAAGATACTTCAGACTGATGCCAGCGACAAATATTGGAGTGCTGTTTTACTTGAAGAAATCAATGGAACCAGACATTTATGTGGATTTGCAAGTGGAAGATTCAAACCGGCAGAAATACATTATCATTCCACCTTCAAAGAAATCATCTTTGTCAAAAAATGGGATAAAGAAATTCGCTTTTTATCTCATAGGGTCAAAGTTCTTAGTTGAAAGCGATATGAGTTCATTTTCTAAGATGTTGCAGTTCAAGCAGAAGCAAGTCCCAAATCCTCAACTGCTCAGATGGTCAACGTGGTTTGCGCAATATTCCTTTGAGGTCAAACATATCAAAGGTAAATCTAATGTAGTGGCTGATTTCCTTTCCCGACCTGAATCCTTTGCCACCAAACCCATGATAGCTATGATCCGACCCGCTAATCCCGATCATCCTGGACCATCGATTGTCCCTCCTGCTTTTCCTCCAGATTATCCAGTTCCATGTTACGTTGACTCAATGATCCAAAAGAGAAATTTTTATGAGTTACAAATCTTTAGAGAATTTGGAGGATCCATCCTTAAACCATCTGGAGTCAATCCATACTTCCCTTTCAGTCAGGTTTTCATTCTTCGACCTGATGATTTCCCTACTCCAGTAAAATGGTTCTTTTGGTATCTCTGCCAAGAGTATCATATTCTCATTGAAATCAATTCGGCAGCATTTCTTAAAGGTTTTACCCCAAGTCTCTTTGAATTTTTAACCTGGTTTAAACCTTTAGAAGAATGGAAGAATATCTTTCTTACCTTCCCAAAACATTTCCTTCTTTTTGATATTCATCGACCCATCACTTCCGACTTCACAGTCCACCCATACTCTCATCTGTATCAGGTTAATTCCATTACTATTCTTGATCTCCCCCACAAATATTCTGAGGCCCAAAAATACATCTTTGTTGAAAATAAGATAATGCCTCAAGAAATTTGGCTCTGGTGATTATGGTTCTTGGAACTACTCTACCAACCATCCTCATGAGATAAATATCAAGATAGCACATGCACTGTACCTCCAACACCCTGCCCGATTCCCGGCCGATTCGTGAAACACCTTTTGACTACTTTAACCTTCAGCCAGCCAGCTCTTCTCAGCCATCACATGGATTTAACTTTCCACGTCTGGTCTCTAGTAATATTGCCTGGACCACTTCAGACACCTCTGTCAGAAAAGATGCTCTCAAAAGGAAGAGGAAAAAAGCAAAGGCACATGCTCTGCATCAGGACATCATTATTGAGCGCAATATCACTGACCCTGGCTCCATTGATAGTGATGTTTCCACACCGACTACTTGAGGAATACAGTTTGTGAAGACCTTTATATTTAAGTGCTCTGTACTGTTGTTGTCTTTATTGTCCAGTGTACTGTTGTTTGTTTCTAGCTGATTAAAGCTAATAGTGTGGTGTGACGTAAGCCATGACTTCATCTGCTATCCTTATGTAAGCAGTGATGTCACAGCTCAATAATTGAGCCTTCTAGACTTTTCTTAGAGCTCTATATAAAGAGCCCTCCTTTGTATTGAGAAGGCAGACTAAGTTTCCCGAGTAATAATATCCTTTGTGTTTTACAAACATGTCTCTCTAAGTTTCCTATACTCTTCTTCTCTGCTTCTATTTCTGATATGGCTTTAGCTTAGATCCTTGTTCGGTGATACTTAGAAATTGTTAGTATTCCTCCTTGAATGATGGATTTCATTCTTGCTTGGATTGTTGAAAGATAAGAGGACAGGATCCTTTGAGAGCCCACGAGTTGGCCGTTGTGTTGATCCAAGTCATACCTTCTTAGACAGTCCAGGTTTGGATTTTGAAGTTATTCTCTTTCGAATACTTTCATAAGGTGGATGTCATCAAACTATCCGAAATGGGTAATATACTCTCATTTTTTAAATTATATGAGCTGGGCTAGTTTGCTTGTGTTTGATGAATGCTATTACCTTATTTAGTTTATGGAGTTTAAGCAAATAATAAGGAAGAAAAAGTTGAGTGAGTTGGTAATAAAGCTATTTAGTGGTATTTTTCAAGAATATCACAAGTTGATTTTCGAGATTGATCATGCATTGATCAATAGAATTTGTGATGTTGAGGATGTTGGGTTTAGGCATTATTCTTCTGAGGGACATTGTTTTATAAGTGAGTTATACTCACATGAAAGAATTGAGAATGCCTATATAAACGGTAGAAGCCTCAAGACTAGAAAGGAGAGAGAGATAAAAGTTTTTTGATGCTAGTGAAACCAACTTTGGAGAATCATACCAATGAGGAAGAAATGATTCAAGATGACCAACCTAGTGGTGACCAAGAGCTCCCAAAGAACTTAAGATATCCAAGAGGCCACCCTAAGGAGCAAATCTTTGGTGATATCTTCCAAGGAGTAAAAATAAGGCGGTATTTTATCAATAACTTTATTCTCTTATTGCATATGAGCCTAAAAGTATTGATGATGCCTTGTGTGATGATTTTTGGATTATTGCTATGCAAGAGGAATTAAATAAGTTTGGATACAAAAATTTTGGATATTCCTAAATCTCATGATCATTCCATTATTGGAACTAAATGGTTTTTAGAAATAAACTTATTGAATCCGTAGAAGTTGTTAGAAACAAGGTTAGACTTGTTGCCTAATGATTCAATCAAGAAGAGGGAATTGATTATGATGAAACTCTTGTTCCGAATGCTTTTGACTTGTACTTGCTTTAAGTTATTTCAAATGAACGTCAAAAGGACTTTTTTAAATGGTTTTTATTGAGGAAGTGGTTTATGTGGAACAATCACCCGATTTTGCTCATGAAAATTTTCCTAATCATATTTTCAAACTATACTAAGTTTTGAATGGTTTAAAACCAGCTTTTACAATTTAGTGTGAAAGGTTGAGTAGTTTTCTTCTTTCAAAAGAATTTTCAAGAGGAAAGGTTAACACTACTATTTTCATAAAAAAAAACTCTTGTAACAATGATCTATAAGTTGTCCAAATATATGATACAATTTTAGGTGTTTCTAATACTTCACTTTGTGATGTGTTTTCCAAGTTAATGAAAAGTAAATTTGAAATGAGCACGATAGGAAAACTCAATTTCTTTCTTGGCCCACAAATCAAGCAAACCAAGGATGGCACTTTCATGAATCAAGTTAAGGTATAAGCACTTCCATAAGTTTATCAACCATGCTTGACAAGAATAAAAAGGTGCTTGTGTGCCAGATTTCATCTTGTCCTATAGAATCTCATTTGATTGTTGTTAAACACATTCTCTATTACCTTATTAATACTCTAAGTGATTATGATCTATGTTTCAAATATGTGGCTATGTTATGTGATAATACTAATGGAACAAATTTGACAATCATATTATTCAACAAACTAGGACAAAGCATATAGAGATCAAACTTCAACTCATTAGAGATCATTCTACTAAGGGTAATATTTGTTTAAAGCATATTTGCACTAACGAACAAATTAATGATATTCTTACTATGCCATTAGCCGAAGAAAGGTTTAACCAATCTTAGAAGAAGCTTAGAAATTAAAAAAAAATCAATGACTAATGAGTGTATTCAAGTGTTGTAGCTCCAAGTGAGGACAAAGAAGCCTAGCATGAGAAAAGGAAAGGGAAAAGCCAAAGATAGAGAAGGAGGACTAGTAACCAACGAACCAAGGAAGGTTTATGTTTCTCAAATCATGTCATGGCTGGATAGATTTGTCACAGTGGAGGCTACTACTGAATTTGATGATTGGACAAAAAGGAACCATAAGACAAATCCAAGCCATAAGGTGGATGTCATCAAACTATCCGAAATGGGTAATATACTCTCATTTTTTAAATTATATGAGCTGGGCTAGTTTGCTTGTGTTTGATGAATGCTATTACCTTATTTAGTTTATGGAGTTTAAGCAAATAATAAGGAAGAAAGAGTTGAGTGAGTTGGTAATAAAGCTATTTAGTGGTATTTTTCAAGAATATCACAAGTTGATTTTTGAGATTGATCATGCATTGATCAATAGAATTTGTGATGTTGAGGATGTTGGGTTTAGGCATTATTCTTCTGAGGGACATTGTTTTATAAGTGAGTTATACTCACATGAAAGAATTGAGAATGCCTATATAAACGGTAGAAGCCTCAAGACTAGAAAGGAGAGAGAGATAAAAGTTTTTTGATGCTAGTGAAAGAGCTTTACATCACATTCTTACTACATTGATTATAGCATACGTTGGACACAAATCTTCTATTGATAATATGTATGCGATAATTATGCTAGCCATGCATAAAAAAAATAAATTTTGGATATATATTGCTAAAGAATATAATGGAGCAAGAAGAACAAAAATAAAATAAAATTATTCCTGTAAACAAAGTAAACTTGGATAAACTCTCCAATATTGATAATGTTCTATCTCTATTTGATGATATTGATTGGAGCAATTTACTAGTAATTGATGAAGAATTTTATACTGCCCTTACATATGAGCTTTATGCAAATCTTAAAGAAGAAAGAATTGAACATTAGGGGGATAATGTAGTTTAATGGTATTCCTCTAGAGTATATCAAGTGGATTTTGAGTTCAATGATGCCTTAGTGAACAGAATTTTGTGGGGTAGATGATAATGAGGCAAGGTATTACTCATTGGGATAACATTGCTTATTCATGAATTGTTCACAAATGAAAGATTTGAAGAGGCTTTCACAAATGGTAGACAATTTAGGTCATTTAAGGAAGAGGAAATCCTTGCTAGAGAAAGGAAAATATATATAAAAAAAGGGAAGCATGAGTCACCAAGTGAGGGGGAGCAAATCCCTATAAAAAAAAAGAAAGACTATTTGAAGAGATATTCTCCATTGAAGGTGATAATCTCACTAGAAGTAACACCATAGTTGCCAAGGTGTTTTAAGAGGCATTGAACAACTATGTAAATTCTTCGAGTCTGTTGCTCTAATGATTCTTGGCAAATTTGATGGTTTAGAAGCTAGACTCAAGAATATGGAAGAAGACTTGAGAAATATTTCTCAAGTGATTTTTAAATGGTGCTAGTTCCTTTAGAGCTAAAGAAGAAAACTACGATGAATGAAAAGGCAGTGAAGCAACCCAAGAAGGAGAAGAGCATGAGAATGAAGAGTAAAGAAGTAAAAGAGAACAAGTAAGAAGAAGGAGGTGAAGGAAGTTTGGCAAAGTCACAACACAAATCCATCACCAATTTCCTTCAGCCAAGAAATCAAGGGAAACATGACCATGAAGAGCATCCAAGACTAAGCCTTTCTATCCCTAAACTTTATTTTGTTGTTTATTTTAGTTTATGCCTTGATGCACATGTTAAGCTTTAACATTGAAATTTACTTGTGCCTTTCTAAATCATTATACTGTTTTGAAGCTCAATGTGTGAAATCCTTTTGATAAGAGCTTCTTTTGTTTCACTTTTGTTGTCCAAGTACTCTTACCCCATCTTTGATTGATGACAAAAGGGGGAGAAGAAATGTGAATGACAAAATTTGTGAAAATGTGAAATTGAAGTGGAATTTCTAGAAAATGTGTGAATTTTCTGAAAATACATGCATATGTCAAAGGGGAGAAAGAATGATGACGGCAATGTGCTATGTAATGTGAATGTGCTTGCTGTAAATGTGCTATGTGCTATGTGTTATAGGTTAAAATGTAAAATGAATGTGTATTGTGAAAATATTTGGCTGCATTTGAAATTTAAATTGAATATGTTATAATATGTGAGGTTTTGGTTATTCTATGAGATTTTGGAATATGAACTTGGTTCTTGACTTGACCTATGATTTTGGATTGATTCATGAAAACAATTGAATGCATGAATCTTGTGGTTTTGCAAAGCTAAACTGAGTGCTATTGTGGACATACATGTTTGAGTACTTCAACATTTCATTTGAAAATGCAAAATCACCAGACCAAAAATTCGGACGCATCAAGATCTTCTTGTCAAAAATGTCTTTTTTGTTGTTCAAATTGTTTGAAAACTGTTTTAATCCTTCCTATCATATTTGAACAATCTTAGAAAAGCTTATTTTCAAAAATTAAAGTTGTTATCTCACATATTTTACATTTTGGATTTGAAATCTAAAAATTCGGATGCATGTTTCAAAAATTCGGATGCATCCATATTTTGTTGCCAAAATGTACTCTTTTGTTATTCAAATTGATTCAAATATGTTTTAATCTCTTCCATTATGTTTGAACAACTTTAGGAACACTTTATTTCACTTTAAACATTCATTATATTGGATTTATTGCAGTTTGGACTTCAGATTTAAAAATTCGGATGCATGTTCTGATATTCGGATCCATCCATATTTTGTTGTCAAAAAGTGCTCTATTGTTGTTCAAATTCATTCAAACTTGTTTTAATCTCTTCCACTATGTTTGAACAACCTTAGGAAAGCTTATTTTCAAAAATTGAAGCTTTCATTTCACTTATTTTACATTTCGGACTTGATATGTCAAAATTCGGATGCATAGCATCTCAAGTCCAAACTTGTTGAAAAATGAGCACAATCTAAGGGGGACATTGTTAATCTTTTCTGACCTTTAATACCTCTCTTAGAAGTTGTCTTAATGCTTAAATGCTATATCTTCTATCCTAGTTGTTGGAAGGAAGGAGGTTAATGGAGGTTGGTTGGGTCATAGGCTCATATTGAGTCTTTTGTATGTCAATGTGCTAAATTGGTTATTTTCTATCATTGACATTAATACTTCTATGTACTACATTGTTTTAATCTATCACATTTTGTATCAAAGTTTGTCATCATCAAAAAGGGGGAGATTGTTAGCCCTAAGGGCAAATTATGTAGTTTTGATTAATGACAAATATTGACGAGGACTAAAATGTTTGATTATTGTGTGATAGGTTCTGTAAACTGAGAAGTATGAAGTCTCATTGCTTTGAAGCAAAAGTTCAAGAACAACTTCAGTTAAGCAAGTATTTGAAGTTTGAAGAATGTTGTTCTAAAGATGATCAAAAAGCATTGAAGACTTGAAGTGTAGAGTACATTTAAATTTTAGGTAAATCTCTATGTAAACTATACACTTGCATGTCTTGGTTATCATTGAATGCATAAGAGAGCATAAAAATAATCTTATGATCTTAAAAGGCTTTGAATGAATCTTTTTATAAGATATGTTAGTAAACTTCATATGTTCTTGTTTTTCAAGCTTATATATGGTTAAATAAGTTTTCTATACATATCAAATGTTTTTCAAACTCATTGAGTTATATCTCAAATGATTTTACAAAGTTTGAAAATGCTTTCAAAAAATTCGGTCGTCCGAATTTTGTAGCAAAAGTTTGCTACTATTCTTCCAGAGAAATTCGGAAGAAGATTCGGACGCAGCTAAAAAATTCAGTCGTCCGAATTTTTGGTCTTCAGCATGGTCACTATTGTTCCAAAAAAATTCGGACGAAGATTCTGACGCAGCCAGGAAATTCGGTCGTCCGAATTTTCTGAAACTAGCCGTTTCTAGCCGTTTTATGAACGTTTTAACAGAATTTCAAATTCTATAAAACCTATAAACATGCAAATTTTTGTAACTCTTGAAATCTTGAAAACTCCAAGCGTTCAAAAGCATTTAGCAAACATTTCTTAAGCTCTCTTATGTCTTGTGCATTCAATTGATCAACCCAAAAGACATCAAAGTGTGAAGGTGCAAAATTGTGTAATATCTACCATCAAGTGGTAACTTCTACACATTCTCATTTATTTATCAAATTGTGTATTTCTACTAGCTCTAGCAAGGTTATCTTGATAACATAAAATCCTTTAGATAAGGGTGATCCTTGAAAGTGTGATTCAAGGTTGTTTAAGATATAAAACCATTGTTTGTGGTGAGCCTTGTATTGTAAACATTACTAGAAGAGGTTGTGAGTGTAAAACCATAGTGTGGTTAGCCTCTTATGTAATTGTTGAACTTGAGCATATAGTGGATTGGTTGAAATCCTTGAGTGTGGACTCAAGGTAGTGGATGTAGATCTTAGAGAGATCGAACCACTATAAATTGTGTGTTCATTCCTTATAGTTTTATTTATTTACATGCTCTTGTTATTATTACTTATTCATAGTTGTTGATTGATTGGTTGTAGTCTTATTGTTTGATGATCTTATCTTAACCATCACATCACACATAAACTTGAAGTTTGTGAAATTAAAGAAGAGCTTTTATCAAGGCAAAGGATTTGCAAAACAAGAAAAAGATTTCGATAATTAGCCAAAGACCTAATTCACCCCCCTCTTAGGTCTTACACAAAGCATGGACTAGGAGAATAACGAAAGAAGCTTATTGGTTGTTTTATAATTTTCATGCCAAGCTTTCCTTTTATCTTCTTACTTGAAGCTCCATAATCCTGCACAAATTAATAAACACTAGGTAGAAAATGAGTTAGTTTGTTAGAAAATAAGCTCAACTCTTCACTTGAAAGTGAGTTCATAAGTGGCTTTAGAATAAAAGCACTATCACACTCTCTTTCGTTTTCAAATTCACTCATGCTCTTTTCATCTATGCTCTCTAGAATCTTCAAGCTCAACTTTTCTCTTGTACACTCTTTTTCTTTTCCCTCATAGTCACTCTCATTTTGTTGAAGCTCACATTCTCTACACTCTTTTCTCTCAAGCTCATAGTCCCTCTTTTCTTTTGTTCTCTCAACATCCTCACTTTTCTTAACCAAAGTAGGACTAACTTCTTGTTTTCAATTATTGACTTCATTAGCTTCACATTCAACTTCTTCATCCTTCTTTGGTGGTTCTTCAACAACTTCATTGTCCTTTTCAAGTTCATTAGTTTCCAACTTACTTTCCTTTGCAAGTTCTATTGTAGCATTGCTTTCACTCTTGTTCTTTCTTTGCTCTATTCTCTTTAAACATTCAAAATGCTTAACTCCAAAGTCCAATCTCATTACTTCCTTTAACTCACACCATGATTTAATGGATTTCTTCCCCTTCTTCTTTCTAGACTCCATATGCATATCTCACCATGTAATGGCAAAGTGAGTAAAGGATCTCACAACTAACCTTAGCTTTTCCTCCTCCGTCAAGTTGAAACATTAAAACTATATCCACACTTCTTTCCCATTCCAAGTAGGGTTTTGGCTCAAATTTCCCTTGGAAACTAGGTAAGTGCAACTTGCAACAGCTAACACTACTCTTCCCCTTTCCATAAACCTCATAACCCTTCCATTCTATTCTACTATTTCCACTCTTTCCTTCATGATGATTTTTCCTTCGGCCTCCACCTTCATAAATCCCTCTATACTTAGTATTCCTCATTCCTTCATCATACCATGAACTCTCATAACACTTCTCCTCATGTTCAACTCGTGTAGTTCTCCTTGCAACTCGTGGCACATTTTGAGTTACAATGGGATTTCTTCTTGGCTGGCCTCTCGGCATACTTGCTAAGATTTGCTCTTGGCCATTCAATCGATCTTTAATATCCTCCATCACTGTGTGAACCCTTCGAAATTCTTGTTGCATGGCCTGCATGACAAAAGAGTCTTGTGAACTAGAAGAACTTTCCAAGTGTTCCTTGGAAGCCATCATGTATGCTGCAATTTTAAATATTAGTGGAAAATAATCCTTTTTCTCTTGTATCCCTATTTTAGGCTTTTTCTTGTAATGATCTAACACTCAACCTTTTACAACTTAACGAACTCCCTTTTAGTTCTTTGAGAACTAGTCAATCAAATAAAGTAGTCAAGTTTGTAGCAATTCAACAATCGAATAGTGTAGATCAAATTATAGAAGTCAAAGAGAGTAAAAGGATCTAAATTTCTAGAAAGAAATCAGAATTTAGTCAATTATAGCTCCTACATACTAAAAAAGAATAGAAAAAATCAGAATAGGAAATAGCCTTTTTTTTTTTTTGCTTTCAAAAGAGAATTAAGAAACTCTAATGGGAATAGACTTTGATTTCCTAAAAGGATTAGGAAAAAAAATCTAATGGAAGAAGATTTAGAAAATATATTTTGATTTCCTAAAAGAGTTAGGAGATCTTAAAGACAATGTGGAAATCTAGTGGTGCCAATCCTTATGATTGTAAGAATCTTCTTTCCTTTTCTTCTCCAACTGACCTTCTTTCTTTGGTCTTCTTTTTCTATTTTATTTTTTTGGAACTTTTTTTCTTTTTTTTTTGGTTGATTTTTTCCCTTTTTTTGGACGATTTTTTTTTGTAACTCACAAAGGGCACTACTTTGACACCAAGAACATAAACAAAAGAATAGAATTTTTGAAAAGGTAGGCTGACTAGAGAGAGAGACGGATAACAACAAGATCGACAATGAAATTCAAAGAAAAGACTAGGCCTTCTCTCTGATACCAAGATAATGCGAATCCTAGGTGTAAAGACCTAGAACCCAACAACAAACTTCCACAAACGCCCAAGGATGTTTGAAAAATGCTTCAAAAACCCTTAACCAGTTGGATATATGACCCAAGAACCAAAGGTATAAACAGAAAGAGTATAATTCAAAGGAATGAACGCCACAAGTTGAATAAATTGATAAGTTAAAGTTCTTTCAAGAACCAAAGAGAGTATGTGTTCTCAAAAAAATATTAATGACTTGATCATAATGTTTTGAAATTTCTAAAAAGATCATATATAAATAGACATCTTTCCATTCTAACCTAATTGGTTTTGGATTTGGAGTAAGTAGCTAAAAACATAAGTCTTTAATGGGCTTGGATTTACAACTATATTTTTATCTAATTAAATCCAAAGAATTAAAATAAAAGACTAAATATGGGCTTTAATAAATAAAAGTTTCCAGCCCAAACAAACTTTAAAAACTAATTAAATCACTACTAAAAATAAGAGAATTTTGAGCCCATCAATTTGCAATCTTGGATATCAATTTGGTGGCCCAATAGACTCCCAAGTGGTTGGACAGCTTGCTTGCAATAAATTAATGATCATTGATCCTTCTTGTACATAATATAACCTTGAAAGCCCATCTTGTGGACATCTTACAATGGATCTTGATCACTTGAGTTTGACGCCTGTTGATTCTCATCACACTTGATTAGCAGGTTGTGTTCTTGAGTGGAGATCTTTAAGCAGAATATTGGGTTAGTGAGTGGTGCAGGAGTAGAAAAGGATACTACTTCTACCTGTGTTTTCATATATGCAATATAAGCTTGTAGGTCAGCTATTTCCTTCTGCTTCTGTTGGATTACAGTAGCAGGATTAACTCCATGCATGGGAAGATCATAAGAGATCTGCTTCAATCTTTTCTCCATGTTGACAATAAGCCGCTTCGTAGCTACAAGAACTTGTGCTTGTGAATCAACATTTGTTTCAACGGTAACAAGACAAGAATTTACTTGAGTGACTTTTTGGTATCAGAGCGAAGGCTGCGAATCATGTTTTTACTATCTTTCATTTTTCTTTCTTTGATTTTCGTTGTTGATCTTGTTGTTATCCGTGTCTCTCTCTGTCAGCCTATCTTCTCAAAAAACTCTATTCTTTTGTTTGTGTTCTTGGTGTTAAAGTCGTGCCCTTTGTGAGTTACAAAAAAAAAGGAAAAAAATCATCCAAAAAAAGGAAAAAAGTTGTCCAAAAAAAAAACAGAAAAAGAAGACCAAAGAAAGAAGGTCAGTTGGAGAAGAAAAGGAAAGAAGATTCCGAGAGTCGTAAGGATTGGGCATCACTCCTAAAGATTCTTCTAATTCTATTAGCAAATCTATTTCAGATTTGCCTTTAAGATCTCCTATCTCTTTTAGGAAATCAAAATGTACTTTCTAAATCTACTTTCATGAAATTTTTTTTCCTAATCTTTTTTAGAAAATCAAATTCTATTCCCATTAGAGTTTTCTGATTCCTTTTAGGAAAGCAAAAAAAGGTTGTTTCCTATTTTGATTTCTTCCTAATTCCTTTTAGGAAAGCAAAAAAGGTTGTTTCCTATTCTGATTTCTACCTAATTTCTTTTAGGAAAGCAAAAAAAGGATGTTTCGTTTCTGATTTCTTCCATTCTTTTCAGTAAGTAAGAGCTCTAATTGACTAAATTCTAATTTCTTTCTAATAATTCAGTTTCTTTTACTCTCTTTGACTCCCATAATTTGATATACATTATTCGGTTATTGAATTGCTACAAACTTGACTACTTTATTTGATTGATTAGTTTCCAAAGAACTAAAAGAGAGTTGTTGAGTGGTAAAAGGATGAGCGTTAGATCATTACAAGAAAAAGCTTAAAACAGAGAGATACACAAGAGAAAGTGAGGACTATTTTCTACTAATCTTTAAAATTGCAGCATACATGATGGCTTCCAAGGAACACTTGGAAAGTTCTTCTAGTGCACAAGAGTCTTTTGTCATGCATGCCATGCAACAAGAATTCCAAAGGCTCACAGCAATGGAGGATATTAAAGATCGATTGAATGGCCACGAGTAAATCTTAGCGAGCATGCCGAGAGGCCAACCAAGAAGAAATCCCATTGTAGCTATTAATGTACCACGAGTTGAAAGGAGAGTTGTATGAGTTGAACATGAAGGTGAAGAATTTGAGGAACAAGAAGAAGAAGAACCCAGCCATGAATCCAAAGGAGAAATAACTAACTACGACTGGCAGAGACGTGTTTGGAGAAGAAGGGGAGATCGAGTAGATAGAAACTTAGGGAGCATAAAGATGAAAATTCCACCATTCCAAGGGAAGAGTGATCCCGATTTATATCTTGAGTGAGAACGAAAGGTGGAGATGGTGTTCGAGTGCCATAACTATTTAGAGGAGAAAAAGGTAAAAATAGGTGCTGTTGAATTCACTGACTATGCACTCATTTGGTAGGATCAATTGTTGATTAGTAGGAGTAGAAATAGAGAAAGGACTATCTCTACTTGGGAGAAATGAAAGCAATCATGAGGAAGAGGAAAGGTCTATCTCTACTTGGAAAGAAATGAAAACAATCATGAGGAAGAGGTTTATCCCTAACTATTACTTCAAAGATTTATATAGAAAATTGCAGGAATTAACTCAAGGGTCTAAAAGCGTGGAGGAATACCACAAGGAGATGGAGATTGCAATGATTAGGGCTGATGTTGAGGAAGAAAGAGAAGCTACTATGGCCAGATTCTTGAATGGCCTCAATCAGGAAATTATAGACATAGTAAAGCTTCACCATTATGTGTGAAAGACCTAAGAGGGGGGGAGTGAATTAGGTCTTTCGCTAATTATCAAAAATCTTTTCTCTTTTTGCCAATCCTTTGCCTTAATAAAAGCTCTTCTTTAAATTCATAAACTTCAAGTTTATATGTGATTTGATGGTTGAGACAAGATGATCAAATAATAAGACTACAACCAATCAATCAACAACTAAGAACTAATAATAATAATATAAGTATTAAACAAGTAAAGCTATACGAAAATGAAAACACAATTTATAGTGGTTCAATCTATCCAAGATCTACATCCACTACCTTGAGTGCACACTCAAGGATTTTAACCAATTCCAATCCAAACAATTACACAAGAGGCTCACCCTTCAATGAGTTTTACCACAGCAACCCCCATTCAATCTAATAAACAAGGTTCACCCTCCACAAGGGTTTTAAGTCTCTTGACAACCTTGTATCAATCACCTATGCGTCTGAACTTTCGTCTGAACTTTACTGTGCCAATTCCTCTGGAGAAGTTCGGACGTCCGAACTTTTCCTTATGCGTCCAAACATTCATCCGAATTTCTCTGGAAAAACAGTAACCATGGTATCAGAGAAAGTTTGGACGTCCGAACTTTATCCCATGTGTCCGAACTTGTGTTCGAATTTCTCTGGAAGCACAGTAACCATTTTTCAAAGTTTGGATGTCCGAACTGATCAAACTTTGTCAAATCATTTGAAAATCAACCTTAATAACATTGAAAACATTTTGTATAAATAGGTAAGTCATTTAAACATTTTCAAACTCAAAAATAGTTACTAAAACACTTTGATCATACAAAGTTTACTCAAGATCATTTGAGGTTCAAAAACATACTTGTTATTCAAAAATTTCATTCAAAGCCATTTAAGATTCAAAACAAGTTTTTGTTGCTCTCTTATGTATTCAATAGAATCCAAGACACACAAGTATAGGGTTTATAAAAGAATATACCTATTACGCATATGTGACTTACACTCCAAGTCTTCAGTACCTTTAATCATCTTTGAACAAAACTTCTTCAATCTTCAATCACTTTGACACTTTGAAGTTGTTCTTGCATTTTGGCTTGAAGGCAACAAGGCTTCATACTTCTTAATCCAACAATCCTATCACACAATTGATATAAAGATTAGTCCACATCAACATTTATCATTATTCAAAACTTAATTAAAACTTCATGATTTACCCTTAGAGCTAACATTCTGCCCCTTTTTGATGATGGATTTAAACAATGTAGAATAAAGAAGTATTAATGTTAATTATAGATAATAACCAATTTAGCACATTGACATACAAAAGGCTCAATATGAGCCTATGACCTAACCAACCTCCATTAACCTCCTTCCTTCCAACAATTAGGATAGAAGATATAGCATTTAAGCATTAAAAAAACTTCTAAGAGAGGTATTAAAGGTTAGAAAAGATTAGCAATGCTCCCTCTTAGATTGTGCTCGTTTTTCAACAAGTTTGGACTTCAGATGCTGTAAATCTGAATTTTGACATATCAAGTCCAAACTATAAAATAAGTGAAATGAAAGCTGCAATTTTTGAAAATAAGCTTTCTTAAGGCTGTTCAAACATAGTAGAAGAGATTAAAACATATTTGAGTCAATTTAAACAACAAAAGAGCACTTTTTGGCAACAAAATATGGATGCATCTGAATTTTTGAAACATGCATCCGAATTTTTAAATCATGCATCTAAATTTTGAAATTTCAAGTCCAAACTGTAAAATATGTGAGATGGAAGCCGTAATATTTGAAAATAAGCTTTTCTAAGGTTGTTCAAATATGATAGGAAGGATTAAAACAATTTTCAAACAATTTGAACAATAGAAAAATATTTTTGGCAAGAAAGTTGGGATGCATCCGAACTTTTAGTTTGCATCCGGATTTCAAGTCCGAATTTTTGGCAACAAGTTTAAAAAGATGATTTTGAATTTTCAAATGAACTGTAAAAGTACTCAAGTATGTATGTCCACAATGGTACTCAGTTTAGCTTTGTAAAACCACAAAATTCATGCATTCAATTGTTTTCATGAAGTAATTCAAAATCATAGGTCAAGTTAAGAACCAAGTTCAAGATTTCAATCTCACCTTAACCATATTCCAAAATTTCGAAAAATAACCAAAACCTCACATATTATAACATATTCAATTTAAATTTCAAATGCAGCCAAATATTTTCATAATACACATTCATTTTATATTTCAACCTATAACACATCAGTACATAGCACATTTACAGCAAGCACATAGCACATTTTGTAGTCATCATTCCTTCTCCCCCTTGACATATGAATGGATTTTCAGAAAATTCACACATTTTCTATTCATGCATGAGGAATTCCACTGCTATTTCACATTTTCACACATTTTGTCATCACATTTCTTCTCCCCCTTTTGTCATCAATTAAACATAGGGTAAGAAGCTCTTATCACAAAAGTGACACAAAAGAAGCTCTCATCACAAGGATTTCATACATTGTGCTTCAAAACATTATAATAACTAGAAAGCCACAAGTAAATTTCAATGTTAAAGCATAACATGTGCATCAAGGCATAAACTTAGATAAGCAACAAAATAGAGTTTAGCGATAGAAAGGCTTAGTCTTGGATGCGCTTCATGGTCCAAATCTATTTGTTATGATGGCATGTTTCCCTTGATCTCTATATGATGGGGTCCTTCATTTGTTGACTCCTTGCCTGTGTAGTTCGGTTTTGAAAAGTTATCAATCAAGAGAATCTTTGGATCTACTTCCTTTGAACCACATTTTCCTCCTCCCTTGGCTGAAGGAAATTGGTGATGGATTTGTGAATTGACTTTGTTAAAACTCTCTTCATCTCCTTCTTCTTGCTTGTTCTCTTGGGCTTTACCTCTTTGTTCTTCATTCCTCAATCAAAGCCCCTAATACGAACCAAGAATTGGATTTCAATTAAGCAGATCTTGTGGATTGCAACATAAGCTGCACAGGGATCTCAATTCCTTCTCTCAGGTGAAAATCGGTACTCAAAAGTTTAATTCAACATCTCTCCTCCATAACTGACCAACCGGTGAAAGGAAAGCCAGACCTCTTGAAGGGATAGCCAGACTTTCAACGCCGGCAGGGCTAGGTGTTCTTCCCTTAGAAAGGAGCTGTTCGCCTCGAGCTCAATTGCATCGAGCCTCTCCCGTGTCAGGTTTGAGAGGATAAGCACTTCTAACAAGCTATTGGAGCTCAATATGAAATCCTATTTTCTTGCAAGACCCGTTCGGATAAGGGAAAACTCCAGAGATTGCTTCGAAGTAAGATCCTTTGCCTTGACCCTTTCCTGAACCAGAACCGGGGGAGGGTGAGAGGAAAAGGGGATCATAATGTCCCATCAATAAAGTGAGGGCTTTCCGTACCTTCCCCACCCCCCCTTTCCATTCTTCCTTCCCCTCCCTCACTTCCCCTTTTTCAATAAATAAGCCCCGCTCCGCTCCCTAAGGGGCCCCTCTCTGATAAGGAAGGAAAGACGATTCTTTCTCCACTGCTTCCTGACGAATGATTGATAGGAAAGGATTGCCTGGGCTTCCCTGCATCCGATCGACTCATACCTCCCAGCCCTGTCTACAGGATCTCATTCAATAAATCCAACCCATTTCTAGGGTAGATAGAGGAGTTCGTCCTCCGCTTCCTTTGTTCCACTGGCACCAAAGAAAGAGATGAAAAAATGAATTGATATATAAAAGGCCTCGGCCAAACTAAATGCTGATCAGTGAAGACAAGAATTAAGTGTAGACGACTACTTAAAATTCATTCCTTTATCGGGTGGGAGGGTTTAGAGCCAGTTAAGCCAATAGCATATCTAGCAGCAGCTTCAGTAGCATTAGCTACATCAGTAGATCATTGATTAGCATACCTCCCTGAATAGTCTACGTGGCCCCTTTTTTTATACTAATAATAATTATAGTTAATCCAGTAATGCAGACAGCCCTTACTCTCTTAAAGAGCAGGAGGTTTAGCGTCAACTCATTCAATGAATCTTGTTTCATTCACCACGCGGCTGAATCCTACTCAGTGTATTTTCTAGCAATGGAATGGGAAAGTCATTTGTCTAAAGAGACATGGCCGTATAGCGGCTCTCTCTCATAACAGAAGGAAAGCAAGCAAGAAGGGTGCTGAAACAAAGCTTTTAGACCTGACTAGTAGTCCTCCGAGAGATGAACTTACTTATTATAAGTTAATCGAACTACAGTGATCTGATACCTCAT